>CM059457.1:7607354-7632354 GCA_030408155.1 Lophura swinhoii
AGGAGAAGGAGGAGGAGGTTGTGAACCAGGAGGTGGAAAAGAAGGATGTGGAGGAGGAGGAGGAGGAGGAGGAGGAAAAAAAAAGTGGCAAGCAGGAATTCACAAGTAGGAAGAGGAAAAAAACAGAAACCACAAAATAAGGCAGAGGAGGTGGAGGCGGTGGTGGAGGAGGAGGAGGTGGAGGAAAAAAGGAGCAATCACAAATTGAGGAGAAGGAGGAAAAAATCAGCAACTTTGAAATATGGAGGAGGAGGTGGAGGTGGAGGAGGAGGAGGAGGTGGAAAAAAGCAGGGAAGTTGAAATGATGACGAGGAGGAGGAGGAGGAGGAGGAGGTGGATGAAAAAAAAAGCGGTAACCATGAAATGACAACGAGGAAGATGAAAAACCAGAAACCACAAAATGTGGTGGAGAAGGTGCAGGTGGAGGTGGTGGTGGAGGCGGAGGAGGAGAAGGAGGAGGAGGAGGAGGTAGAGGAAACAAGAGGTGACGATGAAATGAAACAGAGAAAGATGAAAAAAGCAGAAACCCCACAATTAGGTGGAGGAAAAACATAGCAACCAAAAAGTGAGGAGGAGGAGGAAAAGATCAGCAATTTCAAAATATGGCGGAGGAGGTGGAGGTGGAGGAGGAGGAGGAGGAGGAGGAGGAAAAAAGCAGCAACCATGACATTAGACAGAGGAGAAGGAGGAGGAGTGAAAAAAAAGTGGCAACCATGAATTCACAAGTAGGAAGAGGAAAAAAACAGAATCCACAAAATAAGGCGGAGGAGGTGGAGGTGGTGGTGGAGGAGGAGGAGGAAAAAAGCAATAACGACAAATTGAGAAGGAGGAAAAAATCAGCATCTTCAAAATATGGCAGAGGACGAGGCTGTGGAGGAGGAGGAGGAGGAGGAGGAGAAGGAGGCAAAAAAAAGTGGCCACCATGAATTCACACGTAGGAAGAGGAAAAAAACAGAAACCACAAAATAAGCCGGAGGAGGTGGAGGTGGTGGTGGAGGAGGAGGAGGAGGAGGTGGAGGAAAAAAGGAGCAATCACAAATTGAGGAGAAGGAGGAAAAAATCAGCCTCTTAACATCTGAAGGAGAAGGACGTGGTTGAAAAAGCAGGAATGATGAAATGATGATGACGAGAAGGAGGAGGAGGAGGAGGAGGAGGTGGAGGTGGAGGAGGAGGAGGAGGAAAAAAAGGGGGCGAGCAGGATTTCACAAGTAAAAGAGGAAACAAACAGTAACCACAAACTAAGGCAGAGGAGGTAGAGGTGATCGTGGAGGACGAGGAGCAGAAAGAGGAAAAAAGCAGCAACTGAAAAATGAGGAGGAGGAGGTGAAAAGCGGCGGAAAGGAAATAAGGTGGGCAAGTTGCAGGTGGAGGTAGAGGAGGAGAAGGAGAAGGAGGAGGAGGCAAAAAGCAGGAATAATAAAATGACTAGGAGAAGGAGGAGGAGGTTGTGAACCAGGAGGAGGAAAAGGAGGAGGTGGTGGTGGAGGAGGAGGAGGAAGGAAAAAAAAGTGGGAACCATGCATTCACAAGTAGGAAGAGGAAAAAAACAGAAACCACAAAATAAGCCGGAGGAGGTGGAGGTGGTGGTGGAGGAGGAGGAGGAGGAGGTGGAGGAAAAAAGGAGCAATCACAAATTGAGGAGAAGGAGGAAAAAATCAGCATCTTAACATCTGAAGGACGAGCACGTGGTGGAGGAAAAAAGCAGGTATGATGAAATGATGACGATGATGACGAGGAGGAGGAGGTGGAGGTGGAGGTGGAGGAGGAGGAGCAGGAGGAGGAGGAGGAAAAAAAGGTGGCGAGCAGGATTTCACTTGTAGAAAGAGGAAACAAACAGTAACCACAAACTAAGGCAGAGGAGGTAGAGGTGATCGTGGAGGACGAGGAGCAGAAAGAGGAAAAAAGCAGCAACTGAAAAATGAGGAGGAGGAGGTGAAAAGCGGCGGAAAGGAAATAAGGTGGGTAAGTTGCAGGTGGAGGTAGAGGAGGAGAAGGAGAAGGAGGAGGAGGCAAAAAGCAGGAATAATAAAATGACTAGGAGAAGGAGGAGGAGGTTGTGAACCAGGAGGAGGAAAAGGAGGAGGTGGTGGTGGAGGAGGAGGAGGAGGAGGAAAAAAAAAGTGGCCACCATGAATTCACAAGTAGGAAGAGGAAAAAAACAGAAACCACAAAATAAGGCGGAGGAGGTGGAGGTGGTGGTGGAGGAGGAGGAGGAGGAGGTGGAGGAAAAAAGGAGCAATCACAAATTGAGGAGAAGGAGGAAAAAATCAGCATCTTAACATCTGAAGGAGGAGGACGTGGTGGAGGAAAAAAGCAGGAACAATGAAATGATGAAATGATGACGAGGAGGAGGAGGAAAAAAAAGTGGCGAGCAGGAATTCACAAGTAGGAAGAGGAAAGAAACAGTAACCACAAACTAAGGCAGAGGAGGTGGAGGTGATCGTGGAGGACGAGGAGCAGAAAGAGGAAAAAAGCAGCAACTGAAAAAGGAGAAGGAGGAGGTAAAAAGCGGCGGAAAGGAAATAAGGTGGGTAAGTTGCAGGTGGAGGTAGAGGAGGAGAAGGAGAAGGAGGAGGAGGCAAAAAGCAGGAATGATAAAATGACTAGGAGAAGGAGGAGGAGGTTGTGAACCAGGAGGAGGAAAAGGAGGAGGTGATGGTGGAGGAGGAGGAGGAGGAGGAGGAGGAGGAAAAAAAAAGTGGCAAGCAGGAATTCACAAGTAGGAAGAGGAAAAAAACAGAAACCACAAAATAAGGCGGAGGAGGTGGAGGCGGTGGTGGAGGAGGAGGAGGAAAAAAGAAGCAACGATAAAATGATGAGGACACAGAAAGGAAGGAGGAGGAAGGAATAAAAGGCGACGAAAACGAAATGACAAGGAGTTAAAGGAAAAAAGCAGCAACCACAAAATGAGCTGGAGGAAGAGGAGGAGGAGGAGGAAAAAAGCAGCAACTTTGAAATATGGAGGAGGAGGTGGAGGTGGAGGAGGAGGAGGAGGAGGAGGAAAAAAGCAGGAAAGATGAGATGATGACGAGGAGGAGGAGGAGGAGGTGGAGGAAAAAAAAAGCGGTGACCATGAAATGACAACGAGGAAGATGAAAAACCAGAAACCACAAAATGTGGTGGAGAAGGTGGACGTGGAGGTGGTGGTGGAGGCGGAGGAGGAGGAGGAGGAGGAAACAAGAGGTGACGATGAAATGAAACAGAGAAAGATGAAAAAAGCAGAAACCCCACAATTAGGTGGAGGAGGAGGAGGTGGAGGAAAAACATAGCAACCAAAAAGTAAGCAGGAGGAGGAAAAGATCAGCAATTTCAAAATATGGCGGAGGAGGTGGAGGTGGAGGTGGAGGAGGAGGAGGAGGAGGAGGAGGAGGAAAAAAGCAGCAACCATGACATTAGACAGAGGAGAAGGAGGAGGAGGAAAAAAAAAGTGGCCACCATGAATTCACAAGTAGGAAGAGGAAAAAAACAGAAACCACAAAATAAGGCGGAGGAGGTGGAGGTGGTGGTGGAGGAGGAGGAGGAGGAGGTGGAGGAAAAAAGGAGCAACCACAAATTGAGGAGAAGGAGGAAAAAATCAGCATCTTAACATCTGAAGGACGAGCACGTGGTGGAGGAAAAAAGCAGGAATGATGAAATGATGACAATGATGACGAGGACGAGGAGGAGGAGGAGGTGGAGGTGGAGGAGGAGGAAAAAAAGGTGGCGAGCAGGATTTCACAAGTAAAAGAGGAAAAAAACAGTAACCACAAACTAAGGCAGAGGAGGTAGAGGTGATCGTGGAGGACGAGGAGCAGAAAGAGGATAAAAGCAGCAACTGAAAAATGACGAGGAAGAGGTAAAAAGCGGTGCAAAGGAAATAAGGTGGGTAAGTTGCAGGTGGAGGTAGAGGAGGAGAAGGAGAAGGAGGAGGAGGCAAAAAGCAGGAATGATGAAATGACTAGGAGAAGGAGGAGGAGGTTGTGAACCAGGAGGTGGAAAAGAAGGATGTGGAGGACGAGGAGGAGGAGGAGGAGGAGGAGGAGGAAAAAAAAAGTGGCAAGCAGGAATTCACAAGTAGGAAGAGGAAAAAAACAGAAACCACAAAATAAGGCAGAGGAGGTGGAGGCGGTGGTGGAGGAGGAGGAGGAGGAGGTGGAGGAAAAAAGGAGCAATCACAAATTGAGGAGAAGGAGGAAAAAATCAGCAACTTTGAAATATGGAGGAGGAGGTGGAGGTGGAAGAGGTGGAGGAGGAGGAGGAGGTGGAAAAAAGCAGGGAAGTTGAAATGATGACGAGGAGGAGGAGGAGGAGGAGGTGGAGGAAAAAAAAAGCGGTAACCATGAAATGACAACGAGGAAGATGAAAAACCAGAAACCACAAAATGTGGTGGAGAAGGTGCAGGTGGAGGTGGTGGTGGAGGCGGAGGAGGAGAAGGAGGAGGAGGTAGAGGAAACAAGAGGTGACGATGAAATGAAACAGAGAAAGATGAAAAAAGCAGAAACCCCACAATTAGGTGGAGGAAAAACATAGCAACCAAAAAGTGAGGAGGAGGAGGAAAAGATCAGCAATTTCAAAATATGGCGGAGGAGGTGGAGGTGGAGGAGGAGGAGGAGGAGGAGGAGGAAAAAAGCAGCAACCATGACATTAGACAGAGGAGAAGGAGGAGGAGTGAAAAAAAAGTGGCAACCATGAATTCACAAGTAGGAAGAGGAAAAAAACAGAATCCACAAAATAAGGCGGAGGAGGTGGAGGTGGTGGTGGAGGAGGAGGAGGAAAAAAGCAATAACGACAAATTGAGAAGGAGGAAAAAATCAGCATCTTCAAAATATGGCAGAGGACGAGGCAGTGGAGGAGGAGGAGGAGGAGAAGGAGGCAAAAAAAAGTGGCCACCATGAATTCACACGTAGGAAGAGGAAAAAAACAGAAACCACAAAATAAGCCGGAGGAGGTGGAGGTGGTGGTGGAGGAGGAGGAGGAGGAGGTGGAGGAAAAAAGGAGCAACCACAAATTGAGGAGAAGGAGGAAAAAGTCAGCCTCTTAACATCTGAAGGAGAAGGACGTGGTTGAAAAAAGCAGGAATGATGAAATGATGATGACGAGAAGGAGGAGGAGGAGGAGGAGGTGGAGGTGGAGGAGGAGGAGGAGGAAAAAAAGGGGGCGAGCAGGATTTCACAAGTAAAAGAGGAAACAAATAGTAACCACAAACTAAGGCAGAGGAGGTAGAGGTGATCGTGGAGGACGAGGAGCAGAAAGAGGAAAAAAGCAGCAACTGAAAAATGAGGAGGAGGAGGTGAAAAGCGGCGGAAAGGAAATAAGGTGGGTAAGTTGCAGGTGGAGGTAGAGGAGGAGAAGGAGAAGGAGGAGGAGGCAAAAAGCAGGAATAATAAAATGACTAGGAGAAGGAGGAGGAGGTTGTGAACCAGGAGGAGGAAAAGGAGGAGGTGGTGGTGGAGGAGGAGGAGGAAGGAAAAAAAAGTGGGAACCATGCATTCACAAGTAGGAAGAGGAAAAAAACAGAAACCACAAAATAAGGCGGAGGAGGTGGAGGTGGTGGTGGAGGAGGAGGAGGAGGAGGTGGAGGAAAAAAGGAGCAATCACAAATTGAGGAGAAGGAGGAAAAAATCAGCATCTTAACATCTGAAGGAGAAGGACGTGGAGGAAAAAAGCAGGAATGATGAAATGATGACGATGATGACGAGGAGGAGGAGGAGGAGGAGGAGGTGGAGGTGGAGGAGGAGGAGGAGGAGGAGGAAAAAAGCAGGAAAGATGAGATGATGACGAGGAGGAGGAGGAGGAGGTGGAGGAAAAAAAAAGCGGTGACCATGAAATGACAACGAGGAAGATGAAAAACCAGAAACCACAAAATGTGGTGGAGAAGGTGGACGTGGAGGTGGTGGTGGAGGCGGAGGAGGAGGAGGAGGAGGAAACAAGAGGTGACGATGAAATGAAACAGAGAAAGATGAAAAAAGCAGAAACCCCACAATTAGGTGGAGGAGGAGGAGGTGGAGGAAAAACATAGCAACCAAAAAGTAAGCAGGAGGAGGAAAAGATCAGCAATTTCAAAATATGGCGGAGGAGGTGGAGGTGGAGGAGGAGGAGGAGGAGGAGGAAAAAAGCAGCAACCATGACATTAGACAGAGGAGAAGGAGGAGGAGGAAAAAAAAAGTGGCCACCATGAATTCACAAGTAGGAAGAGGAAAAAAACAGAAACCACAAAATAAGGCGGAGGAGGTGGAGGTGGTGGTGGAGGAGGAGGAGGAGGAGGTGGAGGAAAAAAGGAGCAACCACAAATTGAGGAGAAGGAGGAAAAAATCAGCATCTTAACATCTGAAGGACGAGCACGTGGTGGAGGAAAAAAGCAGGAATGATGAAATGATGACAATGATGACGAGGACGAGGAGGAGGAGGAGGAGGAGGAGGAGGTGGAGGTGGAGGAGGAGGAAAAAAAGGTGGCGAGCAGGATTTCACAAGTAAAAGAGGAAAAAAACAGTAACCACAAACTAAGGCAGAGGAGGTAGAGGTGATCGTGGAGGACGAGGAGCAGAAAGAGGATAAAAGCAGCAACTGAAAAATGACGAGGAAGAGGTAAAAAGCGGTGCAAAGGAAATAAGGTGGGTAAGTTGCAGGTGGAGGTAGAGGAGGAGAAGGAGAAGGAGAAGGAGGAGGAGGCAAAAAGCAGGAATGATGAAATGACTAGGAGAAGGAGGAGGAGGTTGTGAACCAGGAGGTGGAAAAGAAGGATGTGGAGGACGAGGAGGAGGAGGAGGAGGAGGAGGAAAAAAAAAGTGGCAAGCAGGAATTCACAAGTAGGAAGAGGAAAAAAACAGAAACCACAAAATAAGGCAGAGGAGGTGGAGGCGGTGGTGGAGGAGGAGGAGGAGGAGGTGGAGGAAAAAAGGAGCAATCACAAATTGAGGAGAAGGAGGAAAAAATCAGCAACTTTGAAATATGGAGGAGGAGGTGGAGGTGGAGGAGGTGGAGGAGGAGGAGGAGGTGGAAAAAAGCAGGGAAGTTGAAATGATGACGAGGAGGAGGAGGAGGAGGAGGTGGATGAAAAAAAAAGCGGTAACCATGAAATGACAACGAGGAAGATGAAAAACCAGAAACCACAAAATGTGGTGGAGAAGGTGCAGGTGGAGGTGGTGGTGGAGGCGGAGGAGGAGAAGGAGGAGGAGGTAGAGGAAACAAGAGGTGACGATGAAATGAAACAGAGAAAGATGAAAAAAGCAGAAACCCCACAATTAGGTGGAGGAAAAACATAGCAACCAAAAAGTGAGGAGGAGGAGGAAAAGATCAGCAATTTCAAAATATGGCGGAGGAGGTGGAGGTGGAGGAGGAGGAGGAGGAGGAGGAGGAAAAAAGCAGCAACCATGACATTAGACAGAGGAGAAGGAGGAGGAGTGAAAAAAAAGTGGCAACCATGAATTCACAAGTAGGAAGAGGAAAAAAACAGAATCCACAAAATAAGGCGGAGGAGGTGGAGGTGGTGGTGGAGGAGGAGGAGGAAAAAAGCAATAACGACAAATTGAGAAGGAGGAAAAAATCAGCATCTTCAAAATATGGCAGAGGACGAGGCAGTGGAGGAGGAGGAGGAGGAGAAGGAGGCAAAAAAAAGTGGCCACCATGAATTCACAAGTAGGAAGAGGAAAAAAACAGAAACCACAAAATAAGCCGGAGGAGGTGGAGGTGGTGGTGGAGGAGGAGGAGGAGGAGGTGGAGGAAAAAAGGAGCAACCACAAATTGAGGAGAAGGAGGAAAAAGTCAGCCTCTTAACATCTGAAGGAGAAGGACGTGGTTGAAAAAAGCAGGAATGATGAAATGATGATGACGAGAAGGAGGAGGAGGAGGAGGAGGTGGAGGTGGAGGTGGAGGAGGAGGAGGAAAAAAAGGGGGCGAGCAGGATTTCACAAGTAAAAGAGGAAACAAACAGTAACCACAAACTAAGGCAGAGGAGGTAGAGGTGATCGTGGAGGACGAGGAGCAGAAAGAGGAAAAAAGCAGCAACTGAAAAATGAGGAGGAGGAGGTGAAAAGCGGCGGAAAGGAAATAAGGTGGGTAAGTTGCAGGTGGAGGTAGAGGAGGAGAAGGAGAAGGAGGAGGAGGCAAAAAGCAGGAATAATAAAATGACTAGGAGAAGGAGGAGGAGGTTGTGAACCAGGAGGAGGAAAAGGAGGAGGTGGTGGTGGAGGAGGAGGAGGAGGAGGAAGGAAAAAAAAGTGGGAACCATGCATTCACAAGTAGGAAGAGGAAAAAAACAGAAACCACAAAATAAGGCGGAGGAGGTGGAGGTGGTGGTGGAGGAGGAGGAGGAGGAGGTGGAGGAAAAAAGGAGCAATCACAAATTGAGGAGAAGGAGGAAAAAATCAGCATCTTAACATCTGAAGGAGAAGGACGTGGAGGAAAAAAGCAGGAATGATGAAATGATGACGATGATGACGAGGAGGAGGAGGAGGAGGAGGAGGAGGTGGAGGTGGAGGAGGAGGAGGAGGAGGAGGAAAAAAGCAGGAAAGATGAGATGATGACGAGGAGGAGGAGGAGGAGGTGGAGGAAAAAAAAAGCGGTGACCATGAAATGACAACGAGGAAGATGAAAAACCAGAAACCACAAAATGTGGTGGAGAAGGTGGACGTGGAGGTGGTGGTGGAGGCGGAGGAGGAGGAGGAGGAGGAAACAAGAGGTGACGATGAAATGAAACAGAGAAAGATGAAAAAAGCAGAAACCCCACAATTAGGTGGAGGAGGAGGAGGTGGAGGAAAAACATAGCAACCAAAAAGTAAGCAGGAGGAGGAAAAGATCAGCAATTTCAAAATATGGCGGAGGAGGTGGAGGTGGAGGAGGAGGAGGAGGAGGAGGAAAAAAGCAGCAACCATGACATTAGACAGAGGAGAAGGAGGAGGAGGAAAAAAAAAGTGGCCACCATGAATTCACAAGTAGGAAGAGGAAAAAAACAGAAACCACAAAATAAGGCGGAGGAGGTGGAGGTGGTGGTGGAGGAGGAGGAGGAGGAGGTGGAGGAAAAAAGGAGCAACCACAAATTGAGGAGAAGGAGGAAAAAATCAGCATCTTAACATCTGAAGGACGAGCACGTGGTGGAGGAAAAAAGCAGGAATGATGAAATGATGACAATGATGACGAGGACGAGGAGGAGGAGGAGGAGGAGGTGGAGGTGGAGGTGGAGGAGGAGGAAAAAAAGGTGGCGAGCAGGATTTCACAAGTAAAAGAGGAAAAAAACAGTAACCACAAACTAAGGCAGAGGAGGTAGAGGTGATCGTGGAGGACGAGGAGCAGAAAGAGGATAAAAGCAGCAACTGAAAAATGACGAGGAAGAGGTAAAAAGCGGTGCAAAGGAAATAAGGTGGGTAAGTTGCAGGTGGAGGTAGAGGAGGAGAAGGAGAAGGAGGAGGCAAAAAGCAGGAATGATGAAATGACTAGGAGAAGGAGGAGGAGGTTGTGAACCAGGAGGTGGAAAAGAAGGATGTGGAGGACGAGGAGGAGGAGGAGGAGGAGGAGGAAAAAAAAAGTGGCAAGCAGGAATTCACAAGTAGGAAGAGGAAAAAAACAGAAACCACAAAATAAGGCAGAGGAGGTAGAGGCGGTGGTGGAGGAGGAGGAGGAGGAGGTGGAGGAAAAAAGGAGCAATCACAAATTGAGGAGAAGGAGGAAAAAATCAGCAACTTTGAAATATGGAGGAGGAGGTGGAGGTGGAGGAGGTGGAGGAGGAGGAGGAGGTGGAAAAAAGCAGGGAAGTTGAAATGATGACGAGGAGGAGGAGGAGGAGGAGGTGGATGAAAAAAAAAGCGGTAACCATGAAATGACAACGAGGAAGATGAAAAACCAGAAACCACAAAATGTGGTGGAGAAGGTGCAGGTGGAGGTGGTGGTGGAGGCGGAGGAGGAGAAGGAGGAGGAGGTAGAGGAAACAAGAGGTGACGATGAAATGAAACAGAGAAAGATGAAAAAAGCAGAAACCCCACAATTAGGTGGAGGAAAAACATAGCAACCAAAAAGTGAGGAGGAGGAGGAAAAGATCAGCAATTTCAAAATATGGCGGAGGAGGTGGAGGTGGAGGAGGAGGAGGAGGAGGAGGAGGAAAAAAGCAGCAACCATGACATTAGACAGAGGAGAAGGAGGAGGAGTGAAAAAAAAGTGGCAACCATGAATTCACAAGTAGGAAGAGGAAAAAAACAGAATCCACAAAATAAGGCGGAGGAGGTGGAGGTGGTGGTGGAGGAGGAGGAGGAAAAAAGCAATAACGACAAATTGAGAAGGAGGAAAAAATCAGCATCTTCAAAATATGGCAGAGGACGAGGCAGTGGAGGAGGAGGAGGAGGAGAAGGAGGCAAAAAAAAGTGGCCACCATGAATTCACACGTAGGAAGAGGAAAAAAACAGAAACCACAAAATAAGGCGGAGGAGGTGGAGGTGGTGGTGGAGGAGGAGGAGAAGGAGGTGGAGGAAAAAAGAGCAACCACAAATTGAGGAGAAGGAGGAAAAAGTCAGCCTCTTAACATCTGAAGGAGAAGGACGTGGTTGAAAAAAGCAGGAATGATGAAATGATGATGACGAGAAGGAGGAGGAGGAGGTGGAGGTGGAGGTGGAGGAGGAGGAGGAGGAAAAAAAGGGGGCGAGCAGGATTTCACAAGTAAAAGAGGAAACAAACAGTAACCACAAACTAAGGCAGAGGAGGTAGAGGTGATCGTGGAGGACGAGGAGCAGAAAGAGGAAAAAAGCAGCAACTGAAAAATGAGGAGGAGGAGGTGAAAAGTGGCGGAAAGGAAATAAGGTGGGTAAGTTGCAGGTGGAGGTAGAGGAGGAGAAGGAGAAGGAGGAGGAGGCAAAAAGCAGGAATAATAAAATGACTAGGAGAAGGAGGAGGAGGTTGTGAACCAGGAGGAGGAAAAGGAGGAGGTGGTGGTGGAGGAGGAGGAGGAGGAGGAAGGAAAAAAAAGTGGGAACCATGCATTCACAAGTAGGAAGAGGAAAAAAACAGAAACCACAAAATAAGGCGGAGGAGGTGGAGGTGGTGGTGGAGGAGGAGGAGGAGGAGGTGGAGGAAAAAAGGAGCAATCACAAATTGAGGAGAAGGAGGAAAAAATCAGCATCTTAACATCTGAAGGAGAAGGACGTGGAGGAAAAAAGCAGGAATGATGAAATGATGACGATGATGACGAGGAGGAGGAGGAGGAGGAGGAGGTGGAGGTGGAGGAGGAGGAGGAGGAGGAGGAGGAGGAAAAAAAGGTGGCGAGCAGGATTTCACTTGTAGAAAGAGGAAACAAACAGTAACCACAAACTAAGGCAGAGGAGGTAGAGGTGATCGTGGAGGACGAGGAGCAGAAAGAGGAAAAAAGCAGCAACTGAAAAATGAGGAGGAGGAGGTGAAAAGCGGCAGAAAGGAAATAAGGTGGGTAAGTTGCAGGTGGAGGTAGAGGAGGAGAAGGAGAAGGAGGAGGAGGCAAAAAGCAGGAATAATAAAATGACTACGAGAAGGAGGATTAGGTTGTGAACCAGTAGGAGGAAAAGGAGGAGGTGGAGGACGAGGAGGAGGAGGAGGAGGAGGAAAAAAAAAGTGGCAAGCAGGAATTCACAAGTAGGAAGAGGAAAAAAACAGAAACCACAAAATAAGGCGGAGGAGGTGGAGGCGGTGGTGGAGGAGGAGGAGGAAAAAAGAAGCAACGATAAAATGATGAGGAGACAGAAAGGAAGGAGGAGGAAGGAATAAAAGGCAACGAAAACGAAATGACAAGGAGTTAAAGGAAAAAAGCAGCAACCACAAAATGAGCTGGAGGAGGAGGAGGAGGAGGAGGAAAAAAGCAGCAATTTTGAAATATGGAGGAGGAGGTGGAGGTGGAGGAGGAGGAGGAGGAGGAGGAGGAGGAAAAAAGCAGCAACCATGACATTAGACAGAGGAGAAGGAGGAGGAGGAAAAAAAAAGTGGCAACCATGAATTCACAAGTAGGAAGAGGAAAAAAACAGAAACCACAAAATAAGGCGGAGGAGGTGGAGGTGGTGGTGGAGGAGGAGGAGGTGGAGGAAAAAAGGAGCAACCACAAATTGAGGAGAAGGAGGAAAAAATCAGCATCTTAACATCTGAAGGACGAGCACGTGGTGGAGGAAAAAAGCAGGAATGATGAAATGATGACGATGATGACGAGGAGGAGGAGGTGGAGGTGGAGGTGGAGGAAAAGAAGGTGGTGAGCAGGAATTCACAAGTAGGAAGAGGAAAGAAACAGTAACCACAAAGTAAGGCAGAGGAGGTAGAGGTGATCGTGGAGGAGGAGGAGCAGAAAGAGGAAAAAAGCAGCAACTGAAAAATGAGGAGGAGGAGCTGAAAAGCGGCGGAAAGGAAATAAGGTGGGTAAGTTGCAGGTGGAGGTAGAGGAGGAGAAGGAGGCAAAAAGCAGGAATGATAAAATGACGAGGAGAAGGAGGAGGAGGTTATGAATCAGGAGGAGGAAAAGGAGGAGGTGGAGGAGGAGGATATAAAAAGTGACAAGCAGGAACTCAAATGTAGGAAGAGGAAAAAAACAGAATCCACAAAATAAGGCAGAGGAGGTGGAGGTGGTGGTGGAGGAGGAGGAGGAGGAGGAGGAAAAAAGGAGCAACCACAAATTGAGGAGAAGGAGGAAAAAATCAGCATCTTAACATCTGAAGGAGGAGGACGTGGTGGAGGAAAAAAGCAGGAACGATGAAATGATGACGATGATGACGAGGTGGAGGAGGAAAAAAAAGTGGCGAGCAGGAATTCACAAGTAGGAAGAGGAAAGAAACAGTAATCACAAACTAAGGCAGAAGAGGTGGAGGTGATCGTGGAGGACGAGGAGCAGAAAGAGGAAAAAAGCAGCAAATGAAAAATGAGGAGAAGGAGGTAAAAAGCGGCGGAAAGGAAATAAGGTGGGTAAGTTGCAGGTGGAGGTAGAGGAGGAGAAGGAGGCAAAAAGCAGGAATGATGAAATGACTAGGAGAAGGAGGAGGAGGTTGTGAACTACGAGGAGGAAAAGGAGGAGGTGGAGGAGGAGGAGGAGGAGGAAGGAAAAAAAAGTGGGAACCATGCATTCACAAGTAGGAAGAGGAAAAAAACAGAAACCACAAAATAAGGCGGAGGAGGTGGAGGTGGTGGTGGAGGAGGAGGAGGAGGAGGTGGAGGAAAAAAGGAGCAATCACAAATTGAGGAGAAGGAGGAAAAAATCAGCATCTTAACATCTGAAGGAGGAGGACGGGGTGGAGGAAAAAAGCAGGAACAATGAAATGATGACGATGATGACGAGGAGGAGGAGGAAAAAAAAGTGGCGAGCAGGAATTCACAAGTAGGAAGAGGAAAGAAACAGTAACCACAAACTAAGGCAGAGGAGGTAGAGGTGATCGTGGAGGACGAGGAGCAGAAAGAGGAAAAAAGCAGCAACTGAAAAATGAGGAGGAGGAGGTAAAAAGCGGCGGAAAGGAAATAAGGTGGGTAAGTTGCAGGTGGAGGTAGAGGAGGAGAAGGAGAAGGAGGAGGAGGCAAAAAGCAGGAATGATAAAATGACTAGGAGAAGGAGGAGGAGGTTGTGAACCAGGAGGAGGAAAAGGAGGAGGTGGTGGTGGAGGAGGAGCAGGAGGAGGAGGAGGAGGAGGAAAAAAAAAGTGGCAAGCAGGAATTCACAAGTAGGAAGAGGAAAAAAACAGAAACCACAAAATAAGGCGGAGGAGGTGGAGGCGGTGGTGGAGGAGGAGGAGGAAAAAAGAAGCAACGATAAAATGATGAGGAGACAGAAAGGAAGGAGGAGGAAGGAATAAAAGGCGACGAAAACGAAATGACAAGGAGTTAAAGGAAAAAAGCAGCAACCACAAAATGAGCTGGAGGAGGAGGAGGAGGAGGAGGAGGAAAAAAGCAGCAACTTTGAAATATGGAGGAGGAGGTGGAGGAGGAGGAGGAGGAGGAGGAGGAGGAGGAGGAAAAAAGCAGGAAAGATGAGATGATGACGAGGAGGAGGAGGAGGAGGAGGTGGAGGAAAAAAAAAGCGGTGACCATGAAATGACAACGAGGAAGATGAAAAACCAGAAACCACAAAATGTGGTGGAGAAGGTGGACGTGGAGGTGGTGGTGGAGGCGGAGGAGGAGGAGGAGGAGGAGGTGGAGGAAACAAGAGGTGACGATGAAATGAAACAGAGAAAGATGAAAAAGGCAGAAACCCCACAATTAGGTGGAGGAGGAGGACGTGGAGGAAAAACATAGCAACCAAAAAGTGAGGAGGAGGAGGAAAAGATCAGCAATTTCAAAATATGGCGGAGGAGGTGGAGGTGGAGGAGGAGGAGGAGGAGGAGGAGGAAAAAAGCAGCAACCATGACATTAGACAGAGGAGAAGGAGGAGATGTGAAAAAAATGTGGCAACCATGAATTCACAAGTAGGAAGAGGAAAAAAACAGAAACCACAAAATAAGGCGGAGGAGGTGGAGGTGGTGGTGGAGGAGGAGGAGGAGGAGGTGGAGGAAAAAAGGAGCAACCACAAACTGAGGAGAAGGAGGAAAAAATCAGCATCTTAACATCTGAAGGACGAGGACGTGGTGGAGGAAAAAAGCAGGAATAATGAAATGATGACGATGATGACGAGGAGGAGGAGGAGGAGGTGGAGGTGGAGGAAAAAAAGGTGGTGAGCAGGATTTCACAAGTAGGAAGAGGAAACAAACAGTAACCACAAACTAAGGCAGAGGAGGTAGAGGTGATCGTGGAGGACGAGGAGCAGAAAGAGGAAAAAAGCAGCAACTGAAAAATGAGGAGGAGGAGGTAAAAAGCGGCGGAAAGGAAATAAGGAGGGTAAGTTGCAGGTGGAGGTAGAGGAGGAGAAGGAGAAGGAGGCCAAAAGCAGGAATGATGAAATGACTAGGAGAAGGAGGAGGAGGTTGAGAACCAGGAGGAGGTGGAGGAGGAGGAGGAGGATGAAAAAAGAAAGTGGCAAGCAGGAATTCACATGTAGGAAGAGGAAAAAAACAGAAACCACAAAATAAGGCGGAGGAGGTGGAGGTGGTGGTGGAGGAGGAGGAGGAGGAGGTGGAGGAAAAAAGGAGCAACCACAAATTGAGGAGAAGGAGGAAAAAATCAGCAACTTTGAAATATGGAGGAGGAGGTGGAGGTGGAGAAGGTGGAGGAGGAGGAGGAGGAGGAGGAGGAGGAAAAAAAAAGTGGCCACCATGAATTCACAAGTAGGAAGAGGAAAAAAACAGAAACCACAAAATAAGCCGGAGGAGGTGGAGGTGGTGGTGGAGGAGGAGGAGGAGGAGGTGGAGGAAAAAAGGAGCAACCACAAATTGAGGAGAAGGAGGAAAAAATCAACCTCTTAACATCTGAAGGAGAAGGACGTGGTTGAAAAAAGCAGGAATGATGAAATGATGACGACGATGACGAGGACGAGGAGGAGGAGGAGGAGAAGGTGGAGGTGGAGGTGGAGGAGGAGGAAAAAAAGGTGGCGAGCAGGATTTCACTAGTAGAAAGAGGAAAAAAACAGTAACCACAAACTAAGGCAGAGGAGGTAGAGGTGATCGTGGAGGACGAGGAGCAGAAAGAGGATAAAAGCAGCAACTGAAAAATGACGAGGAAGAGGTAAAAAGCGGCGGAAAGGAAATAAGGTGGGTAAGTTGCAGGTGGAGGTAGAGGAGGAGAAGGAGAAGGAGGAGGAGGCAAAAAGCAGGAATGATAAAATGACTAGGAGAAGGAGGAGGAGGTTGTGAACCAGGAGGTGGAAAAGGAGGAGGTGGAGGAGGAGGAAAAAAAAAGTGGCAAGCAGGAATTCACAAGTAGGAAGAGGAAAAAAACAGAAACCACAAAATAAGGCGGAGGAGGTGGAGGTAGTGGTGGAGGAGGAGGAGGAGGAGGAGGTGGAGGAAAAAAGGAGCAACCACAAATTCAGGAGAAGGAGGAAAAAATCAGCAACTTTGAAATATGGAGCACGAGGTGGAGGTGGAGGAGGTGGAGGAGGAGGAGGAGGAGGAAAAAAAAGTGGCCACCATGAATTCACAAGTAGGAAGAGGAAAAAAACAGAAACCACAAAATAAGGCGGAGGAGGTGGAGGTGGTGGTGGAGGAGGAGGAGGAAAAAAGAAGCAACGATAAAATGATGAGGAGACAGAAAGGAAGGAGGAGGAAGGAATAAAAGGCGACGTAAACGAAATGACAAGGAGTTAAAGGAAAAAAGCAGCAACCACAAAATGAGCTGGAGGAGGAGGAGGAGGAGGAGGAGGAGGAGGAGGAAAAAAGCAGCAACTTTGAAATATTGAGGAGGAGGTGGAGGAGGTGGAGCAGGTGGAGGAGGAGGAGGAGGAGGAGGAGGTGGAGGAAACAAGAGGTGACGATGAAATGAAACAGAGAAAGATGAAAAAAGCAGAAACCCCACAATTAGGTGGAGGAGGAGGACGTGGAGGAAAAACATAGCAACCAAAAAGTGAGGAGGAGGAGGAAAAGATCAGCAATTTCAAAATATGGCGGAGGAGGTGGAGGTGGAGGAGGAGGAGGAGGAGGAGGAGGAGGAAAAAAGCAGCAACCATGACATTAGACAGAGGAGAAGGAGGAGGAGGGAAAAAAAAGTGGCCACCATGAATTCACAAGTAGGAAGAGGAAAAAAACAGAAACCACAAAATAAGGCGGAGGAGATGGAGGTGGTGGTGGTGGAGGAGGAGGAGGAAAAAAGCAATAACGACAAATTGAGAAGGAAGAAAAAATCAGAATCTTCAAAATATGGCAGAGGAGGAGGCGGTGGAGGAAGAGGAGGAGGAGAAGGAGGGAAAAAAAAGCGGCCACCATGAATTCACAAGTAGGAAGAGGAAAAAAACAGAAAGCACAAAATAAGGCGGAGGAGGTGGAGGTGGTGGTCGAGGAGGAGGAGGTGGAGGAAAAAAGGAGCAACCACAAATTGAGGAGAAGGAGGAAAAAATCAGCATCTTAACATCTGAAGGAGGAGCACGTGGTGGAGGAAAAAAGCAGGAACGATGAAATGATGACGATGATGACGAGGAGGAGGAGGAAAAAAAAGTGGCGAGCAGGAATTCACAAGTAGGAAGAAGAAAGAAACAGTAACCACAAAGTAAGGCAGAGGAGGTAGAGGTGATCGTGGAGGACGAGGAGCAGAAAGAGGAAAAAAGCAGCAACTGAAAAATGAGGAGAAGGAGGTAAAAAGCGGCGGAAAGGAAATAAGGTGGGTAAGTTGCAGGTGGAGGTAGAGGAGGAGAAGGAGAAGGAGGAGGAGGCAAAAAGCAGGAATGATGAAATGACTAGGAGAAGGAGGAGGAGGTTGTGAACCAGGAGGAGGAAAAGGAGGAGGTGGAGGAGGAGGAGGAGGAGGAGGAGGTGGAGGAAAAAAGTGGCAAGCAGGAATTCACATGTAGGAAGAGGAAAAAACAAAAACCACAAAATAAGGCGGAGGAGGTGGAGGTGGTGGTGGAGGAGGAGGAGGAGGTGGAGGAAAAAAGGAGCAATCACAAATTAAGGAGAAGGAGGAAAAAATCAGCATCTTAACATCTGAAGGGGGAGGACGTGGTGGAGGAAAAAAGCAGGAATGATGAAATGACGACGATGATGACGAGGAGGAGGAGGTGGAGGTGGAGGTGGAGGAGGAGGAAAAAAAGGTGGTGAGCAGGAATTCACAAGTAGGAAGAGGAAAGAAACAGTAACCACAAACTAAGGCAGAGGAGGTAGAGGTGATCGTGGAGGAGGAGGAGCAGAAAGAGGAAAAAGGCAGCAACTGAAAAATGAGGAGGAGGAGGTGAAAAGCGGCGGAAAGGAAATAAGGTGGGTAAGTTGCAGGTGGAGGTAGAGGAGCAGAAGGAGGAGGCGGCAAAAAGTAGGAATGATGAAATGACTAGGAGAAGGAGGAGGAGGTTGAGAACCAGGAGGAGGTGGAGGAGGAGGAGGCGGATAAAAAAAAAAGTGGCAAGCAGGAATTCACATGTAGGAAGAGGAAAAAAACAGAAACCACAAAATAACGCGGAGGAGGTGGAAGAAAAAAGGAGCAATCACAAATTGAGGAGAAGGAGGAAAAAATCAGCATCTTAACATCTGAAGGAGGAGGACGTGGTGGAGGAAAAAAGCAGGTATGATGAAATGATGACGATGGTGACGAGGAGGAGGAGGTGGAGGTGCAGGAGGAGGAAAAAAAGGTGGTGAGCAGGATTTCACAAGTAGGAAGAGGAAATAAACTGTAACCACAAACTAAGGCAGAGGAGGTAGAGGTGATCGTGGAGGACGAGGAGCAGAAAGAGGAAAAAAGCAGCAACTGAAAAATGAGGGGAAGGAGGTAAAAAGCGGCGGAAAGGAAATAAGGTGGGTAAGTTGCAGGTGGAGGTAGAGGAGAAGGAGAAGGAGGAGGAGGCAAAAAGCAGGAATGATGAAATGACTAGGAGAAGGAGGAGGAGGTTGTGAACCAGGAGGAGGAAAAGGAGGAGGTGGTGGTGGAGGAGGAGGAGGAGGAGGAAAAAAAAAGTGGCAAGCAGGAACTCAAATGTAGGAAGAAAAAAAAAACAGAAACCACAAAATAAGGCGGAGGAGGTGGAGGTGGTGGTGGAGGAGGAGGAGGAGGAGGAGGAGGTGGAGGAAAAAAGGAGCAACCACAAATTGAGGAGAAGGAGGAAAAAATCAGCATCTTAACATCTGAAGGAGGAGGACGTGGTGGGGGAAAAAAGCAGGAATGATGAAATGATGACAATGATGACGAGGAGGAGGAGGTGGAGGGGGAGGAAAAAAAGGTGGCGAGCAGGATTTCACAAGTAGGAAGAGGAAAGAAACAGTAACCACAAACTAAGGCAGAGGAGGTAGAGGTGATCGTGGAGGACGAGGAGCAGAAAGTGGAAAAAAGCAGCAACTGAAAAATGAGGAGGAGGAGGTGAAAAGCAGCAGAAAGGAAATAAGGTGGGTAAGTTGCAGGTGGAGGTAGAGGAGGAGAAGGAGAAGGAGGCAAAAAGCAGGAATGATAAAATGACTAGGAGAAGGAGGAGGAGCTTGTGATGCAGGAGGAGGAAAAGCAGGAGGTGGAGGAGGAGGAAAAAAAAAGTGGCAAGCAGGAACTCAAATGTAGGAAGAGGAAAAAAACAGAAACCACAAAATAAGGCGGAGGAGGTGGAGGCGGTGGTGGAGGAGGAGGTGGAAGAGGTGGAGGAAAAAAGGAGCAACCACAAATTGAGGAGAAGGAGGAAAAAATCAGCAACTTTGAAATATGGAGCAGGAGGTGGAGGTGGAGGAGGTGGAGGAGGAAAAAAAAAGTGGCCACCATGAATTCACAAGTAGGAAGAGGAAAAAAACAGAAAGCACAAAATAAGGCGGAGGAGGTGGAGGTGGTGGTGGAGGAGGAGGAGGAAAAAAGAAGCAACGATAAAATGATGAGGAGACAGAAAGGAAGGAGGAGGAAGGAATAAAAGGCGACGAAAACGAAATGACAAGGAGTTAAAGGAAAAAAGCAGCAACCACAAAATGATCTGGAGGAGGAGGAGGAGGAGGAGGAAAAAAGCAGCAACTTTGAAATATGGAGGAGGAGGTGGAGGAGGTGGAGGAGGAGGAGGAGGTGGAGGAAACAAGAGGTGACGATGAAATGAAACAGAGAAAGATGAAAAAAGCAGAAACCCCACAATTAGGTGGAGGAGGAGGACGTGGAGGAAAAACATAGCAACCAAAAAGTGAGGAGGAGGAGGAAAAGATCAGCAATTTCAAAATATGGCGGAGGAGGTGGAGGTGGAAGAGGAGGAGGAGGAGGAGGAGGAAAAAAGCAGCAACCATGACATTAGACAGAGGAGAAGGAGGAGGAGTGAAAAAAAAGTGGCAACCATGAATTCACAAGTAGGAAGAGGAAAAAAACAGAAACCACAAAATAAGGCGGAGGAGGTGGAGGTGGTGGTGGAGGAGGAGGAGGAAAAAAGCAATAACGACAAATTGAGAAGGAAGAAAAAATCAGAATCTTCAAAATATGGCAGAGGAGGAGGCGGTGGAGGAGGAGGAGGAGGAGAAGGAGGGAAAAAAAAGTGGCCACCATGAATTCACAAGTAGGAAGAGGAAAAAAACAGAAACCACAAAATAAGGCGGAGGAGGTGGAGGTGGTGGTGGAGGAGGAGGAGGTGGAGGAAAAAAGGAGCAACCACAAATTGAGGAGAAGGAGGAAAAAATCAGCATCTTAACATCTGAAGGAGGAGCACGTGGTGGAGGAAAAAAGCAGGAACGATGAAATGATGACGATGATGACGAGGAGGAGGAGGAAAAAAAAGTGGCGAGCAGGAATTCACAAGTACGAAGAAGAAAGAAACAGTAACCACAAACTAAGGCAGAGGAGGTAGAGGTGATCGTGGAGGACGAGGAGCAGAAAGAGGAAAAAAGCAGCAACTGAAAAATGAGGAGAAGGAGGTAAAAAGCGGCGGAAAGGAAATAAGGTGGGTAAGTTGCAGGTGGAGGTAGAGGAGGAGAAGGAGAAGGAGGAGGAGGCAAAAAGCAGGAATGATGAAATGACTAGGAGAAGGAGGAGGAGGTTGTGAACCAGGAGGTGGAAAAGGAGGAGGTGGTGGTGGAGGTGGTGGTGGAGGAGGAGGAGGAGGAGGAGGAGGAGGAGGAAAAAAGTGGCAAGCAGCAATTCACATGTAGGAAGAGGAAAAAAACAGAAACCACAAAATAAGGCGGAGGAGGTGGAGGTGGTGGTGGAGGAGGAGGAGGAGGAGGGAAAAAAAAGTGGCAAGCAGGAATTCACATGTAGGAAGAGGAAAAAAACAGAAACCACAAAATAAGGCGGAGGAGTTGGAAGAAAAAAGGAGCAATCACAAATTGAGGAGAAGGAGGAAAAAATCAGCATCTTAACATCTGAAGGAGGAGGACGTGGTGGAGGAAAAAAGCAGGAATGATGAAATGATGACGATGATGACGAGGAGGAGGAGGTGGAGGAGGAGGAAAAAAAGGTGGTGAGCAGGATTTCACAAGTAGGAAGTGGAAAGAAACAGTAACCACAAACTAAGGCAGAGGAGGTAGAGGTGATCGTGGAGGACGAGGAGCAGAAAGAGGAAAAAAGCAGCAACTGAAAAATGAGGAGGAAGAGGTAAAAAGCGGCGGAAAGGAAATAAGGTGGGTAAGTTGCAGGTGGAGGTAGAGGAGGAGAAGGAGAAGGAGGCAAAAAGCAGGAATGATAAAATGACTAGGAGAAGGAGGAGGAGGTTGTGATGCAGGAGGAGGAAAAGGAGGAGGTGGAGGAGGAGGAAAAAAAAAGTGGCAAGCAGGAACTCAAATGTAGGAAGAGGAAAAAAACAGAAACCACAAAATAAGGCAGAGGAGGTGGAGGTGGTGGTGGAGGAGGAGGAGGAGGAGGAGGTGGAGGAAAAAAGGAGCAACCACAAATTGAGGAGAAGGAGGAAAAAATCAGCAACTTTGAAATATGGAGCAGGAGGTGGAGGTGGAGGAGGTGGAGGAGGAGGAGGAGGAGGAGGGAAAAAAAAAGTGGCAAGCAGGAATTCACATGTAGGAAGAGGAAAAAAACAGAAACCACAAAATAAGGCGGAGGAGGTGGAGGTGGTGGTGGAGGAGGAGGAAAAGGAGGTGGAGGAAAAAAGGAGCAATCACAAATTGAGGAGAAGGAGGAAAAAATCAGCATCTTAACATCTGAAGGAGGAGGACGTGGTGGAGGAAAAAAGCAGGAACAATGAAATGATGAAATGATGACGAGGAGGAGGAGGAAAAAAAAGTGGCGAGCAGGAATTCACAAGTAGGAAGTGGAAAGAAACGGTAACCACAAACTAAGGCAGAGGAGGTGGAGGTGATCGTGGAGGAGGAGGAGCAGAAAGAGGAAAAAAGCAGCAACTGAAGAATGAGAAGGAGGAGGTAAAAAGCGGCGGAAAGGAAATAAGGTGGGTAAGTTGCAGGTGGAGGTAGAGGAGGAGAAGGAGGCAAAAAGCAGGAATGATGAAATGACTAGGAGAAGGAGAAGGAGGTTGTGAACTAGGAGGAGGAAAAGGAGGAGGTGGAGGAGGAGGAGGAGGAAAAAAAAAGTGGCCACCATGAATTCACAAGTAGGAAGAGGAAAAAAACAGAAACCACAAAATAAGGCGGAGGAGGTGGAGGCGGTGGTGGAGGAGGAGGAGGAAAAAAGAAGCAACGATAAAATGATGAGGACACAGAAAGGAAGGAGGAGGAAGGAATAAAAGGCGACGAAAACGAAATGACAAGGAGTTAAAGGAAAAAAGCAGCAACCACAAAATGAGCTGGAGGAGGAGGAGGAGGAGGAGGAGGAAAAAAGCAGCAACTTTGAAATATGGAGGAGGAGGTGGAGGTGGAGGAGGTGGAGGAGGAGGAGGAGGAGGAGGAGGAGGAGGAGGAAAAAAGCAGGAAAGATGAAATGATGACGAGGAGGAGGAGGAGGAGGAAAAAAAAAGCGGTGACCATGAAATGACAACGAGGAAGATGAAAAACCAGAAACCACAAAATGTGGTGGAGAAGGTGGACGTGGAGGTGGTGGTGGAGGCGGAGGAGGAGGAGGAGGAGGAAACAAGAGGTGACGATGAAATGAAACAGGGAAAGATGATAAAAGCAGAAACCCCACAATTAGGTGGAGGAGGAGGAGGTGGAGGAAAAACATAGCAACCAAAAAGCGAGGAGGAGGAGGAAAAGATCAGCAATTTCAAAATATGGCGGAGGAGGTGGAGGTGGAGGAGGAGGAGGAGGAGGAGGAGGAAAAAAGCAGCAACCATGACATTAGACAGAGGAGAAGGAGGAGATGTGAAAAAAATGTGGCAACCATGAATTCACAAGTAGGAAGAGGAAAAAAACAGAAACCACAAAATAAGGCGGAGGAGGTGGAGGTGGTGGTGGAGGAGGAGGAGGAGGAGGTGGAGGAAAAAAGGAGCAATCACAAATTGAGGAGAAGGAGGAAAAAATCAGCATCTTAACATCTGAAGGACGAGCACGTGGTGGAGGAAAAAAGCAGGAATGATGAAATGATGACGATGATGACGAGGAGAAGGAGGAAAAAAAAGTGGCGAGCAGGAATTCACAAGTAGGAAGAGGAAAAAAACAGAAACCACAAAATAAGGCGGAGGAGGTGGAGGTGGTGGTGGAGGAGGAGGAGGAGGAGGGAAAAAAAAGTGGCAAGCAGGAATTCACATGTAGGAAGAGGAAAAAAACAGAAACCACAAAATAAGGCGGAGGAGTTGGAAGAAAAAAGGAGCAATCACAAATTGAGGAGAAGGAGGAAAAAATCAGCATCTTAACATCTGAAGGAGGAGGACGTGGTGGAGGAAAAAAGCAGGAATGATGAAATGATGACGATGATGACGAGGAGGAGGAGGTGGAGGAGGAGGAAAAAAAGGTGGTGAGCAGGATTTCACAAGTAGGAAGTGGAAAGAAACAGTAACCACAAACTAAGGCAGAGGAGGTAGAGGTGATCGTGGAGGACGAGGAGCAGAAAGAGGAAAAAAGCAGCAACTGAAAAATGAGGAGGAGGAGGTAAAAAGCGGCGGAAAGGAAATAAGGTGGGTAAGTTGCAGGTGGAGGTAGAGGAGGAGAAGGAGAAGGAGGCAAAAAGCAGGAATGATAAAATGACTAGGAGAAGGAGGAGGAGGTTGTGATGCAGGAGGAGGAAAAGGAGGAGGTGGAGGAGGAGGAAAAAAAAAGTGGCAAGCAGGAACTCAAATGTAGGAAGAGGAAAAAAACAGAAACCACAAAATAAGGCAGAGGAGGTGGAGGTGGTGGTGGAGGAGGAGGAGGAGGAGGAGGTGGAGGAAAAAAGGAGCAACCACAAATTGAGGAGAAGGAGGAAAAAATCAGCAACTTTGAAATATGGAGCAGGAGGTGGAGGTGGAGGAGGTGGAGGAGGAGGAGGAGGTGGAGGGAAAAAAAAGTGGCAAGCAGGAATTCACATGTAGGAAGAGGAAAAAAACAGAAACCACAAAATAAGGCGGAGGAGGTGGAGGTGGTGGTGGAGGAGGAGGAAAAGGAGGTGGAGGAAAAAAGGAGCAATCACAAATTGAGGAGAAGGAGGAAAAAATCAGCATCTTAACATCTGAAGGAGGAGGACGTGGTGGAGGAAAAAAGCAGGAACAATGAAATGATGAAATGATGACGAGGAGGAGGAGGAAAAAAAAGTGGCGAGCAGGAATTCACAAGTAGGAAGAAGAAAGAAACGGTAACCACAAACTAAGGCAGAGGAGGTGGAGGTGATCGTGGAGGAGGAGGAGCAGAAAGAGGAAAAAAGCAGCAACTGAAGAATGAGAAGGAGGAGGTAAAAAGCGGCGGAAAGGAAATAAGGTGGGTAAGTTGCAGGTGGAGGTAGAGGAGGAGAAGGAGGCAAAAAGCAGGAATGATGAAATGACTAGGAGAAGGAGAAGGAGGTTGTGAACTAGGAGGAGGAAAAGGAGGAGGTGGAGGAGGAGGAGGAGGAAAAAAAAAGTGGCCACCATGAATTCACAAGTAGGAAGAGGAAAAAAACAGAAACCACAAAATAAGGCGGAGGAGGTGGAGGCGGTGGTGGAGGAGGAGGAGGAAAAAAGAAGCAACGATAAAATGATGAGGACACAGAAAGGAAGGAGGAGGAAGGAATAAAAGGCGACGAAAACGAAATGACAAGGAGTTAAAGGAAAAAAGCAGCAACCACAAAATGAGCTGGAGGAGGAGGAGGAGGAGGAGGAGGAAAAAAGCAGCAACTTTGAAATATGGAGGAGGAGGTGGAGGTGGAGGAGGTGGAGGAGGTGGAGGAGGAGGAGGAGGAGGAGGAGGAGGAGGAAAAAAGCAGGAAAGATGAAATGATGACGAGGAGGAGGAGGAGGAGGAAAAAAAAAGCGGTGACCATGAAATGACAACGAGGAAGATGAAAAACCAGAAACCACAAAATGTGGTGGAGAAGGTGGACGTGGAGGTGGTGGTGGAGGCGGAGGAGGAGGAGGAGGAGGAAACAAGAGGTGACGATGAAATGAAACAGGGAAAGATGATAAAAGCAGAAACCCCACAATTAGGTGGAGGAGGAGGAGGTGGAGGAAAAACATAGCAACCAAAAAGCGAGGAGGAGGAGGAAAAGATCAGCAATTTCAAAATATGGCGGAGGAGGT